>JAVIWB010000556.1:0-16006 GCA_031893035.1 Dermolepida albohirtum | reverse complement strand
TGTTTTTTATTAAGCAATTAAGAAATACATACAACACAATTAGTATAGAAAACACCCAGTATAATAAGTAATAGATATATACTATTCTAATATAAAAAACGTAATAATTCTAAATTAATAATATGTCAAAGTAATGATTACATAATTATTATAGAAAACACTCAGTATAATTAGTAGTAGATATATACAATTCTAAAATATAAAGACATAATAATTCTAAATTATTAAAACAGTATGTCAAAGTAATAATTACATTTTTAGATTTTAAGTCAAATTTTCTAAATTTCAAATCTCAGATATTAAATTATTCAAATTTTTTTCACGTTCTGACTCTTCTATTTGATAATGACCCCATGCCAAGGTATTTTGTTTATCGGGGAGAATATATCGCTTATCATATTTACATGAAAGAGCAACTTTATTTTTCAATTCGTTTACACTGTATGAAATTCAGAGCGAAATAGATACATCCTTCTCATAATGGTACCATTATCTTCTACCACACTTTTATAGTCAGAAACAGTCAATTGTTTATCAATAACACTTCTTTTAACTCCCTTTGGTTTAACAGTTTTAGAAAGTAATTTAACGCAGTAAGCTTTAGCACCGGTCCCATAAAAGCATACAATAATTCCACCAGCATATTCATCCTTCATTTTACCCAATTTAGATAGACTGGGAGGTATTCCGTGTATATTTTCTTCGGTGAAATTAGAAGTATCGAACACTCCTGGAGGATTTAAGTTTCATTTGGTTATAATGTGTTGCTTTGTGGGTTCTCTTTTGGTTGCTCAGGGTTTCCTTGGGTTGTTGTTTCTCCACCCCCTTTCCTTTTTTATTTTTTGATTGGACTTAGCCATGCTTGGGTTTGAAAAAGAAAAGATCCGAGTCTCTTTTCTTTTGTCGAGAGGAAGGATGGAGTTGTTACACGCATAAATAGAGCAGCCTGTACTTGCTTTAATTGAAATAATTTTTCCTTCTAAACCTCAACTCGAGTCCTCTTTGAATCACTGCTGTCATTAATAGTTTACCCTTACTCCAACATCTGGGCGGGGAGAGATTTTCTTTGGATGAGATAGACAAGAGAAGCAGGTGTGACGTTAACGAAAGAGCACGCGAGTGCATTTTCGGGCTCCAAGAAATTATTTTGTGACCGTGATCCAGAGTGAAATTATTATTCGAAGCATATTTTTTAGGTAGCTAAATTGATTAGCCTAGAACCCGTGTCGAGGGATTCGCTTCGATAGATGAAGATAGTTGTTGAGCTAGGCTCGTTAGGTACGACGCACTTGTTGGAAATCATCCTTGGATGTATTTTGGACTCTGGTAGATCACATAATAAAAGAAAATAAAAAATAACAAAGGAGTCGGACTCAGGAAAGTCAATTCTTAAGCTTGTCGCCGAGCGTTATCCGTCACAAGAAGGTAAGATACAAACTTCAAGTGTTCTTCGCGACAAATCAAAGTACTACGCTGAACTCAGAAGCCGATTACCTATTCGTCGTTACTTCTGGTTATCGTTCTTGCGAAGTGTTGTGTATATTTCTGTAACCAGGTGAAGAGCAAGAGACATTTCTCTACCTTTCAATATAATACAATTTAACGTTCAGTGTTCCCGTTTCATTTCTTTTTAATCTTTATAAATAAGTAACGTTCTATTTTATACATATATTAGGTATTCCTTTTTTCCCCCTCTTTATATTTATATATATATATATATATATACATACATATATATATATATATATATATATAAACTAAAATACTATAATTGCCGCATCGCTAATTATTAGTAATTTTATTTTTCTCTCTCTTTCAAATTTCATTTTAAAGTTCTCGTGTTCACCTTTTTGTTACTTTTTGTTTCAAAACAAGAAACGCTCAACTTATACATATGTTCAGAACCTTTTTCTTTACGTTATAAAAATACGTTAAAAAATATTCGTAATTGTCACTGTTAATTTGTAAATTAATTTTAATTTCCTTGATTTATATGTATTTTATGATTTGATTCCGTGTCACAATAATTTCGAGATTTGAAAAAAGCCATCAAAGCCATATATATATATATATATATATATATATATATATATATATATATATATATATATATATATATAGTGTAATGTTTTTTTGGTGTAATACTTTCAACAACGCCGCATAGTTTTCTTTTGCTATTAGCTTTCGTTATACCGAGGATTAGTTTCCTCGGAACGTATTCATTAAGTATTAGTAGAAGGTCTTGATTTCTTCCTTTTGTTGTGTTGGACGATTGATTAATAAACTTGCTATTTCATTGGCGAATGCCAGCTTTGCTTTCTGTTTGCCTCCTTTTCGCCCACTATTCCTTTCTTTCTTTTTTTTTAACGGGAATCATCAGCCCGTATTGACGGCCAAGTGGGTCTCAACATTGACATGGTGGTGCTAGGCGGGAATGCTGTGGCGCCCCGAAGGCCGTAGTTATTTTTACCCCGACCCTTCTCTCCGAAGAGGACTCTGAGCTAGGTGCCCTAGCACCAACTTTGTTCGTAATTGGTAGAACACAATCCGTGCAACGGGATAAAGTCATTTCTCCATACCTTTTTTCATAGGTATAGATGCCCCGTAACAAAACTTTCATCGTATTACTATTACCATTTAATACACAATAATTTCGTTCACCTTGTTTAATTCGCAATTGTTGACCAATATATTTTTCTAAATCATGTATATCGTAAGTACCCTCAGGAGTTATTATGTCCAATCATTGATAGGGATTACTCACCATAGATTTATAACGAAATACATTATTATGTGATCCTACATTTGGAATTTCGTTCACCTTGTTTAATTCGCAATTGTTGACCAATATATTTTTCTAAATCATGTATATCGTAAGTACCCTCAGGAATTATTATGTCCAACCATTGATAGGGATTACTCACCATAGATTTATAACGAAATACATTATTATATGATCCTACATTTGGAATTGAATTATAGGTCTGCAAACTTAACATACACATTTCATATTCGCCACTTAAATATATAGGAGGATTCAATGTACATGCTGATCTGTGATCCCTTTCCAGACAACACAAAAGTTAAATCATTCATACCTTCATTATCATGATCAATCTTTATATATTTATGCCTTTTCTATATAAAAAATATTATTTATAGCACCTTATTCTCTCACTTAATTAACCCTTTCAAAAACAATAAACACAAATGACCACAGTTTACTATTACGATGACATCTTTGGTATGAATAACTCTGTTGGGCACTTGGTTCAAAAGGGAGGTTAGTAGGTTACAAACCTAACTTTTGACTAACTTGAACTATTATACACACAAGTATGCGTTTAAAACTATTTTTTTTAACACTTGTACACGGTTGAATCCATAACCTGTTGAGAATATTTTTATTTAATAAACTATTTCCTTTGTTTACACGAAAAATAGAAAATCAAAATAAGCTGCGCCATGTAGTTGAATAAAATTAATATATTGGTTTAATAAATATTGCAGTTAACTGTGTTATTGATGTCTTACTTTAAATTATATTTTGTTATACGAGGTTAAGCTATGTTAATTATATCTTTCTGTGCTCAAAATTGAAACTAAAATATATCTGTAGTTATTATTAACATTCTCTCTCTTCTCTATTGTTATGTTTCTAACTGTAAAAACTACGACCAACAAGCAATAAAACGAACTTTTCCTGTTTTATATGAAAACGGTTACTTGAAAACCAAACCTTTGTTATTCTTACGAATAAATCAAATTTGAATTCAACCCATCACAATGCAAAAATTAATAAACATGGACCCATCAGTTCATTTATAGGGGGTATTATCCATGTGATAAAAATTTTAGTGAATTCCAGGATATTGCCTGCACGGAAGAAACTAAAATTTGGAAGTTTATCTACACTGAAGTTACCAGAAGTGTTGCAATACAGTATATTTGTATTGATATTAATCTTGTAAATTTATTTAAGATTTTTGCGAGTAATTAATTGAAGGACATCCATTACAGTATTATGCCTCCACTTCTGGTAAGAAAGAATTATTATTCGTGTGTTTGCAATTATTTCACTTTTTAAGATCCAAATGTTTCGAGGGTTTTGTTTTGAAATCGTTGTTGAAGCAGAGCCAGAAGTAGAACCTGCATGCTTAGCAGAAAATACAACTATTCCGCCCGGTGTAAACAATAACAGAAATTAAATAATGCTACATCATTTAAAACTTTAATTTAAATTTATTCTTCTTCGTCAAGTTATTGAAATTATAATTCACAAAGGGAGAAAACATTAATTTATTTGTACTAATATTTTAAGAGTAGCATAATATAATATATAAACATGGTATATTTTAACGTTTTAGAATTGAAAAAGAATATAAACCTACACAGTGAAAGTAAGGAAAAGAAATGAATTAACAATAAAACCCAAAGAGCTGTGTAAAATTTCTTCTAATCTTGGAAAGGTATTGAAATATTTGATTTTCTAAATATAAATAAAAAGGCACACATTTCTTTGAACTGTAAATTAATGCGTTCTGATTTAAATAGCACAACTCAGTTTTTATTGATGCAATTATCACAACACAGAAAATGCTCTGCAAAGATATACACTGGAAGATAAAATATTTTCTTTGTCACTATTAAAGTACAGTCTAAAAACTTTGCAGAAATTTGCAACCACAAAAAGGAGTAACCTATTTTGGTTTGGTGGCTGAATATTTACAAGTACATTTCAAGATCTTCATAAGAATTGACTTGTTACTATTCTTAATTGAAACTAAAAATCTATCTAGTTAATCCTATGTTGACGAAATTAAATTATTAGCTGTTATGAAAATCATTTGCCATTTTTATATATTACTTTTTGTATTTTTAAATGCTAAACTGTTATTCACTTAGTTAAGATTTGATGTTTCCTTAAATAATCAAAGAACAAATATGTGTTATTATTCATTCTAATGTGAAGTATTTATCAATAAAATACTTGTATTTTTAAGAATTCATTTATAAATAGATAATTAACATATAAACGCTTTAATTATATAACTGGTTGTGATTACCTTTTTTAGTCAAATTTTTAAGTACAATGTACTAATCAAAGATCAAGAAAACTTTTACCACATCAATATGCGACACTGTGATTAATAGTGCTAACGAGGAAGACAACTTAATTGTTTAAATATATACGTAAAGAGGAACATTGATGTGGTAAGGATCTTTTGGCATTTTTAGTTAATTCACTTGACCAGTCTCCAAGAAACTTTACCTTAAATACAATGTATGTTATATGAGAAATACATCAGCTACGGCGTTTTCTTTCCTAATTGTGTTATATTTGTAAAACTTACATCCAATACTTTAGACTCATTAATAGCAACTGTTTCTTCTTCATCTGAATTTAAATTAACATCTTTCTGATCAAAAATGGGTTCCATGCCTTCTTCTGCAAAAAGATAGTTCATTAGAAAAAAATAATTATATAACAGAATTACCGATGTAGCACTTGAAGTATACATATGTAATTTAAAAATTTTATATTTATTATAATTTCAAAAAGCCCTAAATTATCATATTTAGAAGTAAATACATTAATTATTTCAAAAGTATATTTAGACTTCTAAATTTTATATATTGAAAGTTCAACATAAAAAACAACTATTTTATGAAAATATAAAATCAAATATATTTAAATTGTTTTGTTACAGTAATCATTTTTAATATTGACTGTGATTAATACAGTAGTGTTGAATTATTTCTAATATATTAAACTTTGAGATCACACAGAAATCATATTGAAAATTAAATTTTTTACCTTGTCTGTGTAAAATTGGCTTATTTTGTACTTCCAAAACTCGCACTGGATGTTTATCTGGAAAAACCCGAACCAAATCCCTCCTTATGAGAAGTACTGAAACATTTTTTAGTTTTTCCATGCTTCTATTTGGTAATTTTAACCTAAGTCGTTTAACACAATGTTACGGTTTATTTTTCATTTAGAACATATTTCTGCTTCTCTATTTTATATTTATTTATTTATTAAAATAACCCTGCCGTATTTGATAGAAGGGACGCCCATGGACATCGATGAAGGTTATGTGGAAACACATATTTAAGATATCGTATTCATTTTAAAGTTTTAAAATCGTTTTAAATAAATATATTTCAGCGTACGTTTACATCGACCTTGATTTTGTTCATATCTAAGAATCGCTCTTTGTGGCGACCAGGTGTACATATCGCGAGTGCAAAACATCCCCCCGTTCGTCTTACTCGCCCTGGTCCGATACAATATATCTATATCGATAGCATTTGAAAGTTAACTTCGTAGGAGGTTGGACGTTGAAATTGACTTCGATTTTTTTGATCAAATGTGGGTCTCATTAGTGAGATAATTCACCTTTAATTTGTAAATCTTCTTAAGAGCCCGTTACCATCCACAGGATTTCTCGTATACCGGGTTTCTAAAACGATATGCACGTCTAAGTACCGGTGATAGATACGTCCATTCCTTCAGATTTGTCCCGGATTCCTGTAGTGGATTCTGAACTCCTCCAGGAATTCGTACCACGAGAATAGGAGTGTTAAGTAGCCTATTAAATATCTCTGTCTTTTTTTTTGATTTACCACAACTCGAGCAAAAAAAAATTAAGAGAACTGATATTCGTGGGATATGTTGGTTAACATTCTAGTGTAATGTGATTTATTTAAAATTAAGGGAATTTGATATTGGTGGGATATGTTAGTTTAATATTCTAAATTTAAGTAAATTTATGCAAATAAGCGAAATTGTTATTCTCTATATATTATCGGGGAGGCTCAAATAGTCATATTGTATTACTCAATATTTTTTTTAAATACCTGATAACCTCTTTTTTTTGTTTTGTTTCGTTGTCTGTAGCTACAACTCATTCAAAATAAATTTTGAAGTTAAAAATTACACACTTGTTTTTGAATCAACATACCCGACGTTACGGTGGGAAAACAGGGCAACTCAAGGACCAATAGAGCTACGGCCTTGAGAAAATAGAAATAACACCAGCCATAATTTTGCTCTTGGCGCCCTTTCCTTTTTTTTACATCTTAGCTCAATCCTGAGCTTGCGAACCCCGACCTCCGCAACAGTAGCCGGCATCTTTCTGTTGTTGCCCAGATTTACCCAAGCTCCTCCGAGCGGTCGTTCATGACCCGCAACAATTTGCTTGTGTGCAATCAGCACGTAGCAACAACACTTTGTAATTTTTGTTTCTTGACTCATGCCTATCTTGTGGTTTAATACACAAACAAATAATCAATTTAACTTGAAATAATTCGCTAAAATACAAAATAATAATAATAATAATAACAATAATATTTATTAACCACCCAACAGAGTACTCCTATAGGGTATACAAACCAAAAATTACAATTACATTAATAATATATATAAAAAAAATCAAAAACAAAAAAAAATGAATAACAAATTAATAGAACTGAATCTAAGTTAAAAAAGTAAACAAATAAAATTAAATCCAATCAAGCACCGCGACGATGCAGTTGATTAAAATTCCTAGCCGCGTGCATAAGTGGAGCCCTAAACAGAATGTTGGTTCTTGGCGTTCCCATTGCCAAAGGATCACCAAACCTCGATTCCAGGCGTGGAACCGCAAAACCTACGCCAGCCAACAGCTCTGGCGCATCAATTCTCCCCGAAATCAAGCCAGATATAAACGTAGCACTGACACTCCGCCTCCGTTCTGCCAAGGACTCAAAGCCATGACTAAGTAGCAGTTCCCCATAGTCAGTGTCGTGTCCCAGATAAAAACCATTTTCTTTGAATGATAAGTATTTCAAAAACTTTCTCTGCACTCGTTCCACGGCATCAATTTGATTATCGTAAATAGGGTACGCCACCACTGCTGCATACTCCAGCTTACGACGCACTAACGCACGAAATAAAAAGGATATGCATCCCGTGTTTCTAAAGCTCCTGCAAGTCCGCATGATAAGGCCAACAACCTTGTGTGCATTCGTAAGCATAGCCGAAACATGGTCAGAAAAGTATAGCATGCAATCGAAAACAACACCCAAATCGCTCATAGAATCCACATGAGAATCTAACACGTTATCAATATGATATAGGCATTCAATCCTATTCAATTTTCATGTATAAGAGACTGAATAACATTTTTCAATATTTAGGAACAGATTATTGTTGGTGCACCAGACAGAGATACACCTCATCAACTGAGGCAATTCTGTGGTAAATTTTCAAATTGGCGGCATAAGCTAGTACTGGGCATTCAATCGCAGCAATAAGGTCATTAATGAAAATCAGAAACAAAAGTGGCCCAAGATACGAACTCTTTGGATTTGAAACCGTTGTAGTAAACATAATTGTACCGATAAGTACGAACTGAAAAATCCTAGAAAAGCATCATCAAAGCCAAAAGAATTCAACTTGTGTAACAAAATGGTATGATCCACAGTATCAAAAGCTTTAGAAAAATCTGTATATACAAAATCCAACTGTCCACCCTCATCCAACGCCTCAGTAATGGCCTGAGAAATCGTGCAGAGGTTAGTAACTGTAGATCATCGTGACATAAATCTATGCTGATATGGAGACATTAAAGATTTAGTAGCAAATGGTATGCGCTTGTGAAGCAGGGATTCGAAAATTTTGGCAAAGACAGAAAGAATAGCAATAGGGCGAAAGTTTTTGATGTCGTCAGCCATTCCCTTCTTAAGAACGGGACAAATTCTTGCCATCTTCCATGCCTCTGGAAAAGCAAAGGTCTGCAAGGAAAGATTAAATATGAAATGTAAAGGACTTGCAAAGACAGAAGCACAGTCTCTGATTAGGAAGCTGGGTATATTGCCATTACCATTACCAGCAGTGGTTTTATTACTAATCTTTGTTATACGCTCATACACCTCATCAAAAGAAAAACCCGAAATACTCACTATTAGGTTATCAAATGAGAGATTCGGCAAATCGCTGATCGGAATCGACGGCCCAAAAGCTCTAGAAAAGTTTGCAGCGAAAGCACTGACGATACTATTTGGGGAGCTGTATTCGCAGTCGGCATCCGTCAAGACATTAGGGATTCGACTGGAACATGCTTTGGATTTTATATAGCTCCAGAAGGAACGAGGATCCGTGGTCAAAACCCGCTGAATACGTTCGTTATATGCATCGTGTGCAACGTAAATATCATATTTATCAATTTGCGTAGCCTTTGGAATTCCCTCATGTAGTAGGTACTACCAGTCGACTTCCATCTTCTGCGGTAATGACGTTTGATTTTAAGTTTTGTTCTTATATCAGTTGTAAACCAAGGTGAACACTTAGAAGTTAAATCCATTGAAATGGTAGGAACAGATATATCGAGTAACGAATACAGCTTATTGTAGAATAAATGCACAGCCTCATCTACATTTGTATGAGAATACAAGAATGATCAGTCTATTAAGAGAAAATTAGAATAAAGTTCCCGATAGTCAGCTCGATGAAAGTTGTAGCGTTTATTATTGTTACTTGGAAAGAGAGGAGGCCTAGATGGCAAAATACTAAGAGAATCAATAATCAAAACCGGGTGATGTGCATCCTCAGGTACGAGCGGCAGCATTTCACGCTGAACAACAAACACATCACAGTTAGATAAAACCAAATCAAGTAGCTGACCGTTTGAATTTAATATGTTGTTATATTGCTTAAGGCTAAGATAAACAGAAAAAGAGGAGAATTCATCAGTCCTCGCATCCGCATTGGTAGAATCAACATAATTCGGCAAGTTAAAGTCACCTATCAGAAGGACCAGCTTATCCAAAATAAATAATTCAAGTAGATCAAGGAATACTTCAAGCGAGTGTATACATAAATCAGGTGGAACATAAACGACAATGATATGTATCACAAGAGAATTCAAAGAAAGCTTCAGGATCAATATGTTAACCAATGGAACCCGATCCTTAAAAGGTGATACATCATCTGTAGAAATACAAGGACAAGTATTTAATACAACAGCAAGTACCCCACCCCCTTGAGCACGGCTAGTGATACAAGGATCACGATCGCACCTATAAATATTATAATCATCAGAAAGAAGTTAGTTATCCTAGAAAGAGTCAGTGGGCCATGTCTCAGTAAGTAGAACGACATCATGTGTTGAAGACTGGCTAGATGTCAATAAATCAAATGTTTTTGTGCGTAAACCCCGAACGTTCTGATAATACACCTCCAGAGGAGTGACCCTGTTGGATTGATCTAGTTTTTCGAGGCTACAATTTAACCACGCGTCAACACTCAAGAAACACCAAAACAGGATTGCTAGGTATAGTTAGTGAATTTCCCCCAATGTAAAGCTTAGACTTCCCCAAATTAATAAACTTTTAACATAAAACTTCCCAAAAGTCAGGTTAAGTATTAAATAATAATCCTTATTTATTTATTTATACAATGTACTTCTTTTACATATTAAGTTGCGCAGTTATAAAAGTTTCCTCTATAAATGTTTAAATAAAACTAAATTAATCTTAATTTTACAGATTCTATATCCTTGAAACTGTATTAAATGTTTTTGTTTGATAAATAACAAAAACAAAATTACAACTTGAATTCCAAATATAACAGCTTAACAAAAATATGTTCTATACGTATAATTTGAACGTCAATGTTTATTTTCATCTGTTGTAGAAAAACTTCCATTGTCTGTTTTTTAATTTGGTACAAGTCTTCTGGGTTAAATAGTTGCATTATATCTTGTGCAAGTCGAAAAGAAGCATAACCCATATTTCATTCTTATAACAGAGCTTATGCTGGTAACTGATAATCAGTGGCTGAGTTTATTTTTAAATATATCTATTTGTTACTGAAAGTGTTTTTCCAAATTTAATCCATTAAAGCCCAAATGAAAACTATAAATAATTTATTCTTAAAATACTACAAAAGGAAAGAAAAACGAAAAATAATCCAAAGTTGTGTTTTTAGAGGTGCACTAAGTTTAGTACAGTGGGCGCTTAGGAGTTGTATTTAGCAAAGCATCCTCTTTCCGAAGATAACGTTTTCAGGTATTTGTCGCATGATGTTTTAACTCGATTTGAGCATATAACGCATCTAAGTTGGCTTGGTATTCTTTGAGGGTTATGACCATTATTCTTTCTGTCTTCTCCGTCAATTCCAAAAGTCGATTGTTTAGTTTTACTGCTTTTCTTGCCACTCAGATACATACGTACTGTAATGGTACATTTATATATTTAAAATTTTGTTTTTATTTTATTTTTGTATGTATATATCTTTCTTTCATTTAGTCATGTCATATAATAGAAATTCCAAAGCATATGTATATTTGGAATTTCTATTATCGCAAATGTATATATTATTAATTAAGTTTTATTATGGTCAGTTTCAGAATATTATAAAATTCTTTTGTTATAGTTCCCAGAACCTTTTAGTTATAAGTGATTATATATTATAGAAAATTACCAAATTATGTATATTCTGGGAAAGAGTAATTATACCCGTATTGTGTTCATATCATTACGTCCGGCGAAATAGATTCGAAAACCCTTTCATTATAGAAAAACATTCTTGCTATTCTTAAGTAAATAGTCGATATAGAGATTAAAGAAAATGTTAATGGGTAGTTCTAATGTGTTCCACGAAATGACCATTTTTCGGATTTATCGGGACCCATATATAGGCCATACGGAAAACCACATAAAAGGGGGTTGACATATAGCGGGGGCGAGTGAGAGTCGAGGCATAGTTGCGGATAGCGATAGTCAACGGATAGTTGCGGACAGCCGCAGTCGAACAGCCGACAAGTGTCGGATATACGAGTCGTCGTCGAATAATCGACAGATAGACAGTGATCAATGTTTTTAAGCCATAAGTGCAAAATCGGAGGCAAGGTTAAACGGAAATATTACGTTATCTTCGCCCAGATAGATAGATATTGGCAAATAGTGTAGAAAATCTTCGAGTGGTCAAGTGTCAAAAGAAGAAGTGATACCCATGTTAAAGAGGTACCTATTAAAAGACTATAAATTTTGAGTGTTCATAGTAGATTTAAGATATATCTAGTCAAGAGTAGTAAGAAGCGTTTTTCCAAGCGATTCAGATCGTTTGTTTTGATCGCGTAGTTTTGTGTTTCCGGATTAAATTTAAAACGGGGTGTGTTTGTTTTTTGAAACCCCTTTGCGAGTCTGAATCGCTCTGAGGTCAGTGTAAAAAGGAAAGAGTCTCTCTAGCCGGAGCTATTTTAATATTTTATAAATTTTGTATACATAATAAATAATTTTGCTACATCACCCCATGTACTTTTATTTATTTATTTTTTTTCAAGGCGCCCAACAAAATATAATCTTTTTAAAAAAAAGAGCAAAGAGTACTGTAGCAGTACGTGCTATATGTGTGCGAAACGATTATTGATCTACACCATTATCAGGGTTTGTAATGCATTATAATCTCCATGCACTTGAAATAGTCATGTCCATTACATAAGTAAACAAGACCCACCGCCACTCTTTCCTTTCACTGCAGTTCGGTATAATCCTATAGACTGGTTCATTTGATAAACCCCCTCCCATCTCTTTATTATAATTTTGGAAAACACGAGGTATGCGCATTTTGTTTCCTTGTGGAGCACCATCTTTTAACTTTTCCTATTGAGTCTACAGTATCGAAATTTGTTCCAATGGTGCAAACATTATTATCTGTCCATCTAACCATAAGAATTTCGTTTATCTTATCAAATCTTTGGTCGAATTCAGCTCTAGGCTTTTTGCGTATATTCTTATATGGAATTAACGGCCACCGGTTTTTTCTATTTTCGCGCAAAGTTCCGGCAGCTCTGTATTCGAGGTTTTTAAGGTCTACAAGCAGATCATAATTTGTAAAAAAGTTGTCAAAGTAAACCGCATGTTCTTCTAGTTTTGTTGGTGCTTTTGTTAGTGAACTCTTCACAACCAGAGAGCCAAGTGGATCGGTGGTAGTCTTGTATAGTAATAACTATCGTAACTGGTCAACGACCAATTACGATACCCGTATCGCACAAGTTTACCCATTATAAATTGTTTGGCTGAATGGTGGCCAACATACTTAACCATTGATTCGTCAATCGATAACTTTTCATGTAACATTCCGAATTGACAATTTTTTTTTGCAAAACGTCACAAAGTGGACGCAATTTGAACATTTTATCACTTGAGTTCATAGCCAAAGCGTTATCTGCAAAATGCAGGTTCCTTTTAGTATCCAAGAATCTGTTTCTTGATATGCACTCTGAAAGTAATGGCACACCTAGGTCTTCATCTAAGCTCCAAAATATGACCTTTCACTAGGTATGATATCTGGTAAATATAAGTATGCTCAAGAATTTGCGGAGTTCCTCTTTCGTAAAAACAGTATCGTGCCTATTGTTTTGTCCAGCGTATATTGTGCTTTGCGTTGCGACAAGCTCTAGTACTTCATCATCAAAAAGGTGCTCACAGATCATCACCGGTGTCCTGTCTTTCAAGATTAATACTATTGAAATTTATTGGCAGTCACCTTGGATTCTGAATATTTATTTGAACACATATACAGTCAGTAATATCAATTTATTAGTAGCAATTTCAATTTTTTAATATTAATTTAAGTAATACTATTGAAATTTATTTGCAGATATTTTGACTTTCCAGTATCAATTTAAATACATACACATTTAGTAATACTAATTTTTTCGCAGCTTAATTGTACATGCACAATTTTAACTTGTGTTTATATTTTGTTGTCACCACTGCACATTCTAAAATTACAAAATTTTGGTAATTATTTTGAATCACTTGTTACGGCGTGTCACCCCTTTAGAATCGGAGTGACCTTTCCCTTCAGCCCGGATTGCGTTTTCGAATTCACAGCCCTGGGTTGCTGATAGGGGATCTGCTCAGTTTCTTACGTCGGGAGACGGGTCGGGGTCACAAATTCTTAGGATCTTCGGGGCGCCACTACATTTATCCCTAGCAACACCTGGATCAATGTTGAGATCCGAGTGGCTGTCAATAAGGGCGGGGGTTCCTAATCGGAATTCGCCAAATGTTATTTCCTTTACGAGGGAGAGAAGGAGGAAGAAAAAGAAAGGAAGCCAACATAACAGTTTATTGTTAATTAATTAAATTTAAATCAACTTACTAACTGCGTCGGTACAAGACATTTGGGCCAACGGTCTATATTTCAAATTAAATACCAGAATAAACTAATAAATTTAGCTCAACATATTAACGTATTGTCAAGAAATTTGGCCAACGGTGTATATTTCAAATAAAAAGAGGAACAATCCCTAAATAAAGGGGATGAACATAATTTGACTTTGAAATAAAAGGAAAATACTGAACCGCTGTACGGCTACAGGTTTAATATACAAATTAAATATAAATCTCACATACATCGGTCTTAAGGTACAAAAAAAGAAATTCAATTAAATTAAAATTCTATCAACTAAATAAAGCCAACCGAGTCCTCAATCTCGAAATTGTTATGGATGAAGAACTAAAATAACAGTAATTACATAGAATTTAGTTTTTATGTTATGTTAAGAATATTAAGCTAACGATTACGGCAATCTCGAAATTGATGCCCGTGAATAATTAAATTCGTTCTAACAAAATATATAAAAGGAGGGGGTTGTCAAATGTCCATCTGTTCGACAGTACAAGTAATTTTTATCAGATATTAATAAGGTAAAACATTTAACATATGTGCACAAGGTGCCCACTTCTTACATTAGAACCAAAGGAAAAACAGAATAAGTGTACAAATAATATGCCACTCGGGACGTTATAATTTATTTAACAAGATTTGTAATATGAAATTTAACAAACAAAAAAAGAAAAGGGTAATTAATACTAATTTTTTTTACAAAGCCGCAAGGCGGTGACTAAATCTTTTTATATCAAATTCAACAACAGGAAGAAAATAACTCTAATTTTTCTGATGTCTTAAAAAAAGGTTACATTAATCCTGTATCATTAAAATACGTAGTTGAAGTCCGAAGAATTCAGGGACGGCTGGTGTGTCCGCAGAGGCCCGGTGAAGTTCTTTTTTTGTCGTGAACGTCGGAGTTTTCTCGATATGATCACCAAGACACGACAAATAAAAAAAAGGTGCCTACCTTGCTCAGATGAATACTAAATTAGCCGCCTTTAGGTTCGCTTACGGAATTACTGCCCTCGATGCAGACTCTCCACGTCGATGTTCGTCCAGATAGATCCACCAAATGGTGCGTGAAGACAAGTAAGGGCTGAAGTAATTTATTTCCAGTTAATTGAAACTACAATAGGCAAAGATACAATTTAAAATGGAGAGTTTTTGAAAATATTTGTTTGGATCTACTTAGTTATGTTGGGAATATTTTTATTTATTGTTTACACGAAAAATAAAAATAAAAATAAGCTGTGTACATGTCAAAAAAACGTAACTGTCACTCAATTTTGTCACTTCTAACTTACGCCATCTAGTTGAATAAAATTAAAATATTACTTTAATACTTTCCCTTGTTGATTTAATTCAACTGATGCAGACTTTTTTAAACTTTTTTGTATGACTATATAAATAAACTTAAATTAAGTCTTATTTAAGTTCCATCATTTCACAGAAAATCTTTAGTTTTGTTCTACCGAGAGGTTTGGTCATTATGTCGGTGATTTGCTCTTCGGTTGAGATCTGCTTTATTTTGGTTTGCTCTTCAGAGACCTCCTTAACGAAGAAGTGCTTGATTCTACGATGATACTCTGGGTTCTGAGAGAGTCTTACTGCAGCTGAATTGTCCACATACAATAAGGGAACGGAGTCCAAATCAATTATCTCTTCGAAAAGTCGTTTGAGCCAAATACCCTCCCCTGAACCCTCGCTGGCTGCAATGAGGTAACTACTATAAATTGCCTTTCACTCATCCAGGAAATAGCACCTCCTCTGTACATTGAGAGAATTCTTTGAAAATCCACCAAAATCTGCATCGCTGTAGATCTCCAGAATGCGTTT